>ML208281.1:0-40753 GCA_004369065.1 Pluteus cervinus | reverse complement strand
TAGTATATCCCAGTGTCTTGCTATTCTTGACCCTCCAGGTGCCAGTGCCAGTGCTGAAACATACAGGTGTGGTGTTGACTCTGATATACAGTACTCAAATTTAGATAGAAATGAGCAGATATCTTCCAACTCTTCATATAACCCCTTGCTTTCTTTTCTATCTGCATTATTTACCATATCTGTCTGTTTAAATGTGTTAGTTCATATACTTTTTAATTTCTTCATTACTTACCAATAAAAGACTTTCAACTTTAGTAACATCTAATATTGCCCTTCTCACATTGCCAAGTAGTGACAATACTTCAATCCAGTACAATATTTTCACAGATTTGCAGAATTTTGTAAGATCTGTTTTGCAGATGTCACTTGTAGAATTGTTTTGTAAGATATGATAAGGCCAGTATACTGAACTATACTTCAATGCACCAGATATCTTGTTCTTGATCTTTTCACTTAAATTGACCACTTCTGTGTTCAACTTGTAGGATGTTTCAAGATTACAGATGTTAAATGTTAGTTCCTCTTCCATGACATTGAGAGCACCTTTTAACAATGTTAGGTGGTTTTCTGCTGGTATGTAAAAGTGTCTTGAATAATTGTTGCCTGTAGCATAGTCTCTAAAGGAAGGATGTAACACATAATACTTTCCATCCTGGCCCACATATAATATTGGCCCCAGCCTATTAAGTACTTCTTTCAAAACACTTTTGCCAAATTCTACAGTAGATGTTAACTCTAGGATTGTATTTTCATCAATTGCTTCAGCTGCCAATAATATTGCACTCATAACCCTGTTGTAGACTTGCACATTATCTGGATCACCTCCAATGGCATCTTCCAAAACAATGGTGTACAAATAGTAGAGGTTTACTGGTGCTTCATGTTCTGGATGTCCCTTAAATATCTGTTTCACTGCCAAGACCTTATTGAACTTTTTCATGATATAATTGCAAGCTGTTTGTGCCCAGATGAATAGACCAGCTGCATACTCAATTAGCTGTGCTATGTCCTCTACAATATCTGGGATGCCACCTAGTCTATGCTTCATGAATAGATCAACATCACCAACACTTTGTTCAGGTGTAAGATTTTGTTTTGACACCCTATGTTGTTGAATGAAATTTTCAATCTCATGATTTGGTCTACTTGTAATGAAGATCTTAATCCAATTGCAACATAAACTCAGGTCATGCAGTCCCTTGAGGATGTCTATTCTGTTGTTCTCTGACCCACATTCATCCAAAGCATCAATCACCAAAACCAGAGCTGTGCCTGTATAAATACTATGACCCAGCCTGCTAATTGGATCATAGAACAGCAATTTGAATAAATCTTTAATCTGAAACTCTTTTGTGGTAAACAACTTCTCAGTTATAATCTCTTGAGAAACTTTAACTTTGAATGGCTGGTACACATTGGCCAGCTGGTAGCACAAATTCTGGACCAGCAGAACTGCACTTTCCAATGTTTGACTGCCTCTTCTACAAGTATGATAGCCAGCTAGTTGGGCTCCAGGCAATTGTTTAGCAAAGCTAGCTGCAATAGTGGATTTTCCTGTGCCAGCCCCTCCAGATAACCAAAGCATAGTATGGGCCCCATTGTTTGCCCAATTCAATAGTCCTGCTAGAATCTCAACTCTTGTATCTGGCAAACATTCAAACTCAAATCTTCCAGCAGCATGCTGCAATTTTTCAAGTATTTCTTCATATTCCTTTAGCCCTAAATAATGAATTAGCTTATGCAGAAACATTGATACATTGAAGTTATACTGTAAAAGGTTTTGGTTTCCAAGTTTCTCTTCACTTCTTGAATATTTGTCAGTGTTGTGTAAAATGAAGAATCTTGGTAGTTGTCTCGGATTTGGTCTAACTACATGAGTCATGATCAAAGAATTTTTTTTAACAGTTCTCACCTTGGACTGCCAGTTTAGTGTGGTTCCACAGCTTGAAAAGCACATTCTTAGCAAAATTTGAAACCCTGGACAGGTCATCTTGAACAGACTGCTGTATTTCCACCTTTTGGATTTCACAAAGTGAAGAATGGATGCTGTTCATGTCAACAACCAAATCAAACACCTTTCTGGTAAATAGTTCTTGGAAATGTAGGCTCTATGAGCCACTCAGTTGTGAAATGTCATTAGAAACAGAGAATAACCTGCCTCTTGAGCTTGACTAAAAAGTTTAGAAAGACTTGGAGAAGGTGACAACATCTGATAGAAGAATCAGAACTTCTATCAATATAGATAGATGAACCACTACTTGAACCAGCAGGGCAACCACTGGCTTTGTTTGCAATAAAGCTTGGGTAAGAGATGGCCCAGGAATAATTTGATCCAACAGATTGTGCAAAGTGTTCTAAAACCATGATAAGCCTAGATTACACATTGAGATGCCTTACCCACCTCATCCAGGTGAATTGACATCCTCAAGTTCATAGGATGCTCAAATAGTACAGCTGATAGACAGTTAGTTTGTTGGATATGTGATTAGATCATACAACACATACTTCCACCAACTGGATTATCAGCACAAAAAGTGAGAACATCCAAGAGGCAGATATAAAAGTCTCCTAGAAATGAGGATGGCCCCCAAAATTTCAACCACAAACTCAAGATGGAAATATCAGTCAGACTTCTCTCACTTTGATTGTACTCACACTTGCTCAATTGGTAGCCCCAACACCATGTTCCATTTTTCCTGTGTACCATGTCTTTCTCCCCATCCTTCAAAGATAGGAGTATTACCATGTTGTCCATCCACCACACTCCATATCTTAGCAAAATGGGATGCAGAAGCATCACTACCATCCTGAAAATCCAGGGATATGCCTATTATTGAAGTCAAAAAAAAAGTTTAGACTGTCTAGTCATGAGATTGACTTGACACTTACCAGTCACAACAAGTTCTAACTTGGGGCTAGAATGGTGTTTAATACATGTAGAACATTGTGAATAGGCCAATCACATACACATTCTGGACTAGAGTGGTCTGATTTGCAATGGTTGTGAATGTCCCGAAAGGGGCATTGACTTGCACAGCACCAATGTTTATGGATGCCTGGCCGTTGACCTCTGTGGTGTAATTTGTAGCCATAAGTGGTGATTTGCTTGAAAGAAAACACTTCGATGCTGTAGACGATGAGAGTTAAGAGCAAGATGTGTTGACTGCGGAATGGTGTGCTGGCGTTGGTTCTAAAGGCTTAACCAAACAATGGGGTTTGTGTCTGGCCGACTCGCGCGCACGGCCAACGGTCATGACTCCATACGCTTGATTTATCTTGCTTTTCGTCCCGAGTTTGAGAGAATGGCAGTGCACACGGCCATGGACCCTTTAACCTAAGCTCCCTCTTGCTCCGTCTCTTCCTTCTGGGAAGACAACTTGTCATCAATCGACGTCGCGACCTCTGAGTCCAATTTCCTACAGAAGAATTCAGCTTCCGTCCATTCTGACTGGATCCATGGCGCATCAATACCTCGAAAGCTATTTACAACAACCAGAGATGGTAGCTCAAAGTTTATACTGCCGACTGGGTTAGACTCTACGTGGTGGTAGATGGTCCTGTCACAGTCCGAGCCCTGTCCCATTTGCCATTCCTAGACCATATCCTGCTCCAGCGTACAATTACATCCACCCCCTATCCAAGCTACGCCGACACCACAGGATATCCAACAGTTTGATTTGACAGTCGAGATCTGAGAGACGGGGACTTGGTGTCAAGGACGTTGATGACGGTCATGGTCATGTCTTCTGCATCCCCGTCTCTGTCTAGCCTTCTGAACCCCATCTCCGCATGCGCCTCAGGCCCATCGGTGTTGGCATATTGCCGATTCCTTCAGTGTTCATGTCGAGTCGGACCGATGCTCGCGACGACGTTGGTGGTGAGGGTTCACTGGCGGTAGTGGCGAGCTGAAAGGTCGGCGCTATGAGTGATTGACTGCGAATTGAGAGGAGGCGGCATACCATTCCTCTTGACAAGTCGAGGCCTTGCACACGTTAATAGCTCCTGTACATGCGGAGGCTTGGATATATGCTGTTATTGAACAGCGATGCAGGTGGATATGAGTTGCGACATTGAAGATCACCGACATAGCGCGTAGAGGTGAAAGCCTATAAACCTCCAGTTAGGGGGAGAGCACCTGGTCAGTTGCTGAACCATACCTGAGCGATCGCGACTGAGACATCTGGATGGCGCTTGATGTCCGTGAGGCTGGTGAACCAACGACATATGGCGACAACGATCGGGCGAGTGAGCGCCGTGGTACAGCAGTTGTAACTGACAAAGTCAAGGTTGCCAACTGCCAACGTTGGTTGTCGCCCGTCGAAGTCGTATGGAAGAAAGTCAACCCAACTAGGTTGAGAGGATAAGGAAATCCAAGCCTCTTTTCATCGAAGTTCCTGGCCCATCTACTGCCTCATCGTTCTAGTCCTGATAGTTCCCCGTGTCCCGACCTCTAGAACTCCGTTCCGTGGTTCCAAGGGGGTAACAGATCCAAAACTGATGATGCGTCGGGTGGGGATCTGGATGTTGGGACCTTCGATGATGTTGGAACCTCGGAATAGAGGGAAATCGTTGTAATTGCGCCTTCGCCGCGGGAGTCGACGCGAGCCGCTGATCTCGACCAGGTGAAAACATTGTTGGAAGTTGGGCAAGAACCTAAATAAAGGGAGGAGGTTGAGTGAGACGAGAAAACAACACAAATGAATATACATACCTTCCGAGTTTGACCCAACAACGAACTGGCCAGAAAGAACAGCCCAAGCACATCAATTGTCGTGATATCGTGGTCGTATGGTTATGAAAATTGGATCCAATGACAACTCAGCATCGTCATTGGGCGATACGGAGGATTCAGAGCGAAAAGCCCATGAATGCGTACCGCACTCTGAAGGCGCTGGGAGCTGTGGGCAGACGGTCACCCTGCCAGTTCGGAGTCGCTGGCGTGCATACGGAGGTCGTGAATTTGAATGAAAGGACCTGGAAGCGACTTGAACGCCAAATGAACCCAATATCGAAATTGGGGAGGGAGAGATCAGAATATATGGTCGTTGCCGATTGGGGGTGGGCCATTTGGCGTTCCTGTTGGCTAGGACATCTCGCGAGTTCTTAGTGCGAGTCTAGCGTCCGCATTACAGTACTGTATCAGTAACGCGGGACGGTAGGAGTGATGCATGGGAGTCGAGAGCGAGAGATCGGTCACGTACTCTGCCTCGCCGGTCGTGGGGCCGCGATGGTCCACCTCTTGACCTTCCACCACCGTAAGCCCCTGCTCCATCGACGCTTCGACAGTCTTCTGTGCCACAAAACTCGACCAGAAGACGTCCCCGGGCTCCAAGATAGCTCATAGACGAAATCCAAGTCCTGTGGGCGAGCCAGCAGGTCGGGATTCTTAGTCCAATCCATATTCGCCGTCCACCTGGAGACAAGTCCATTATAAGGCTCGTCCGATGTTCGAATCTAAAGACGGTCTTTTCGGTCGTAGTGTTCATAGGAGACACAGCGAAGAGGTTGACTTTGGGCCGAAACTTGCCTAGCTATGCTCTATGCCCTCATTTTCTCAACAGTGCACAAACGGTGGAACGCGCCACGGGCCATCTTTCTACCCGTTGGCTGCATTGACGGGATTCATCCGTCGTCCTGAATCACGCGTTGCTGTCGGAAGTGGACGCTATAGGGATCACCAGGGAGCACCTTCGAGTTCACAGATCACGTACTGGCAACTAGAGTCTTTTCTTAAGGGGCCAAAGGATATTCCTTCAGTGAGCTCACTCTTTTATATATCTCCTCACTTATTTACGGCCGACTTCCTAGCTCTCGTGAGTTCCACAGCTTCCTGCTCATCGGCACCGTCGCTATGGATCGATACTCGAGGCGCCAGGGGTGAATAGCACCAGCGTATACACACATATGGGACTGATTAACCCTCCTTTCGTTGTTTTTTCACTTCGATGGACAAGCAGCAACAGCTGCTGGGACCTGGGTTGGACGCCAGGTATGTTCAATATTCGGATTGAACCCTCGCTCTTTCTCTTATCCGTTCTAGGACCTGCGCGCAACTCAAGAACCCGCTCTACGTCTGGTTGATCGATCCGGTCCAGTACATCAACGCAGAAACTCGGTGGTATCGCACATTGGGCGACGTCCGAATCAGCTGGCCAGGGTATCTTCGTACGAACGACAAGATTTCGACGTAGCAGTCCAAACCAAATCCCCAAATGTATGTTCCACTCTCTCGTGGTTCTCTTTCTCCTCGAAATGACACCTCTCATCGTGACTGTCCAGGCTGGGGGCCGAGTTTCACGAGCTTTACTCGTAGTGTAACAAGATGGTCGGCTCAAGACAACGAGTATGGTCAACGCCCAGTCCGCCTTGCCCAATATTTTGTTGGGTTAATCAATGAACATCGCGACGTGGGCTTCGTTGTTCCCTTGACGTACGATGATCCTGGTCCTTGCGGGAATTTTATCGATGGAACAGTGAGTATATGCGTCCCATTCGAGTCTCAAGCCTGATTATGTCGTTTCGAAGGCCGCTGTTGACTTTTACGGGTTTGGCTTTCTCTTCAATAGCGTTCAATCGCTGCATTGTCTTCAGAATAGACCTATAGCCGCAACCACTCCATTGTTCTAACTCCATTAACTTGGAGGTCGGTGACACTACTTACCACCAATACCATATGGAAGTCAATCCGTCTCGGGCATGGTATATTCTCAGTATGTTCGCGAACTTCTTTTCTCTGCCGTACCTCACCTCAAAGCAGAATTCCGGGGTGGTTCTTATGATGTGCTGCATTAGGTACCATATTCTGCGCTCGTTGCTGCATCTAGGGTACGGACCGTGGTACTTTAACTGGGCTCGAATTCGAACCTATTCAAGTTGCAGCCTGGGGCCAGCAATGCGGAACTAATCAAACGGTTGCATCCTCCGCGAGTACGCTTCATTGTCATCTTTGTTATGGATATCCTGTAGGTTTCTTCTGTCCTCTTGCTGTCCGCTTCAATCTAACTTCTCATCTTGATAAAGACCATGGAGTCTCCTGCGTAAATGCACCACGAAATATGCGGAGTTAAAGGCTTCTTCGCCTGGTCGTCGCCCCATTTTTACAAGACCGATTGCAGATATTAGTTTCGACTTCACGTATGTGGTTTCTTCTTCCTAAACTAGACTTTCTGACCGAAGTCGTCTACCCTAGCGCGACGACGACCTCCACTATAAGTATCACCACTTCACCAGGACCCCTTCGCGTTTCAAATGTAGCTCCTTATATGACCTTATGTGGTTCTCAATCGAAAGTGCTCGTCACCGACTATCAATTTGGTCAAAATTCCTCTTCGTCGTACTCGACCGCGCTGATTTTCTATGCCGGCTCTTTCAGTGGTTGTGACTCTTTGCCATTGGAGACTCAACTCGAGAACAAGGAGTCATGACGAAGCTCTTGATAGTGCCAAACTGTCTCCGTATGTCACTAGCTGGGGTCACCATCACCCTCCGCCGATGGTATCCAGGCCCTCGCGGAAACCGAGGCAATCATATTGTTTGCTGGAAAGATACAGGATCTTGTTACGGTCTGGGACTTGGGTGCGCAGCTTGTGCTGTATAGCAACACATTCACAGCTGCGACGTTCTGGTCTCCTGTCATCCCAGGTGCACCTGAAGACCATCCTGAAACTTCTGCGGATTGGGAACGAATGAGTCTATCACTGTTGATGGACCTTATCTAGTCCAGACTGCTGATGTCGTTGACGGCAGTCTCTCGTTGAGCGGGATCCTTCGTGCCATCATTTGGAACGGGCGGTGCCCGACTTTGCTGCTGCCTCAGAGGTTTCGTGTGGCACCTTTGTCGCGCACTTGACAACTTCGGTTCCATTGCAAAGTGGAATCAGATTTCTAAATTGACGGATTGACGGTTCTTGTCTGGATATAAAGATCACGGAACAAACTCACCACCAAAGACAACGCGCCAAAGCTTCTTCGTGCGCTCGTTGCCTAACTTTCACAAGGCCAACTAGGTTGTGGATGCGGCTAGTGGCCTGGTGGTGTTGAACAATCTCAAAGCATATGTGACCCATTTCCGTGCTGGATTCTATGCCATCAATCGGACTCGACATCGACATATGTGCTTGTCATCGCGTCTCAAAGATCTTCGTCGGCCCGCTCAAAAGCTCTATTCCCTCAGATCATGATAAATCCATATCCATTTCGATCCCCTGGGACCGTAGAACTCTCGAACTATCTGCCTAGGTTTGCGGAGGCGTTGAAGAAGGGGTGAAGGGGATGGATACTAGGAGGTTTAAGGTGGTGTGTAAGGACGTGGTTCTGACTGGGATTGGATGTGATCCGGAAGACGATCAAGGGGAGGAGCTGGAGGAGTTGACCGTGATTGAATCTGCCTTGCAGGAAAGATCCAGTCGAATTGGTCAAGTTGATCATGAGGGCTTTGGTTGGAGCTGATTCCGCCAGGAAGACAAATTGTTTCTTCCCATGGTTGATGAACAAGGTTGAACGGAGGAAATTGTTCTTTGATTTATCGGAGTTGACGTGGTTGTATTGGACTCGTAGGAATGAGGCGCAGTGGGTCTTGTTCGCCGAGTTTATTCGCCATGTGGCACCCTCATTGGAACATCTGCGTATCAGTCTTATTTGGTTTAGTACGTGCATCCTTTACCATTCTCCGTTTCGCGAGATCAGGTTTCTGATTTTGCATCGTTTTTAACAAGTATTGTTTTTAGAGAGAGGATTGCATACTGTCAAGATGTTGGATATAGCCTCGTTGAAGAATCTGCCAACAAATCAATCTCAGGATGTAGTTCCCCCAATTTGAAGACGAATGCCATTCAAAGCATCAGGGCGTGAAGATGGTTCTATTGGCAATTCATCTTCAGCGTGTGCTTCTAACTGATGACACTGAACAAATCGGGGCTTTGGTGGGACCTCGGAAGAGTTGGATAAGACGGGGTTGCCGGGTTTGACTCGGGTAAGTTTGAGCTATGGTGGCGTACCTTTGTACCCGGATTTCTGATGAGCTTTGGGTACTTATGTGCAGAAAATGACGCCTGGCGGCGCGTAACTTTCAGACAAAATGTTGTTACTTTGGAGGATTGTCACAACGTTGGTCAGCTCAAACTCTGCGTGTCCGCGATTGTGCACCAGCATAATCTCAAACCCAAACGTTATAGTGAACGCACGGGGCGGGCTCGAACGGAATACATTCCGCGGTTCCGTGACGAGCCTTCGTTTGCCAAGGAGTTTTACACTCCGACGGGCTTCGCCGGACCACACGTCTCGTGCTTCTAACGGTTCATAATTTATCCGGTTCTAGTTGTCTGTAGACTCTGCTGTCCTCTTATTCTCTGTGTAAAGTATACCCCGACCGTCTAAAGTTTCCTCAGTCGCGGTATCACACTTTTGCTGTAGAGAACCCCGGCATTTCCAGGGACAAATCACGCCGGCAAGCTTCTTGGATGACCTCCAATCCAGAATTCAGTGGTGGCTCATATGTGTCGCCGTCCTCTCCGATATAACTTACAGTAGGACAGGTCGAGGGCTG
Source organism: Pluteus cervinus (assembly GCA_004369065.1). NCBI lineage: Eukaryota > Fungi > Basidiomycota > Agaricomycetes > Agaricales > Pluteaceae > Pluteus > Pluteus cervinus. Next base: position 31,209 of record ML208281.1, on the reverse strand, counting down.
GTACGGATCCAGGCTTGTTTACTTCACAGGCGACGCTCGGCTCCTTGCACAGCTTTGACAGGGTCTGATGACTCTCATCTTGTCGACGTCTTCATGCTCTGATTCACTTCTCAACGTTCTCAACAGTCGTTCATAAGCCGATTCAAGCGCTCAGTACTCAGTCCCCATACTCCAGCTTTCGGAACCCCATCCTCTCATCCTATCTGAGATCATGCCCGATTATCTTCCAACGGATGTCGTGTATAGCATCGTCTCGTTCTTTCCAAACGACCGCGCAACACTGCGGGCATGCAGTCAGGTCTGCTGGACATTCAAAGATCCAAGCCAAGAGCTTCTCTTTTCGTGTATAACGTTGACCAACCTACGGATCACCCAACTCAGGAATATATCTTCCTCCCCTCGTCTATCAGCCCACGTACGGGCGATCACATTCACCCTCCCAGACTGGGGTCTATCCTTGGACAGTGTTCGAGGACTTTTGTCCAATCTACCAAATATACGGACCCTAATATTTAATCCTGGAAGCCGAATCGCTTATTTTATGCCCGTTCTCATAGAACTCCAGCCTCAAATGAAGGTGGAGCATATTGAAAGCGAGGGCTGCAAAGGACTTCCATTGAAGCTTTTGCGGATCTACCCTCATCTCAGTCGACTCGCCCTATCGAATGCTAGCATCACGGACTTGACGGAGGCCGTCTTATCCCTGCAAGAAAGCCCAGCAGTCATGCATGACACTGTGCTTCCACAAACACAATCATCCCCACGGCCGAAGTTGCAGGTCTTGACCGGAAGGGACTACAGGGTGCGGACCGGAGAGAAACCACTATCCCACTATCTCTTCCCTTGGTTATCTCACTCCAGCTCCTCTCTGGACATTTCGGAGCTGCAGCACTTGGACTGGCGTTGCAATAATTCACGGGAATGGAAGATCCTTTTGGGTTTCATACTTTCTCTCAGTCACACCCTACGAGGCTTAGTCCTTCACATCGATTTGTACTGTGGGTAGTCCTCGTTCCTTTCCGCTTATTCTCTAACGACATGGGGCACCTTAGCAGCTAACATTTCCTTGGCAACTTTTTCCAACCTGCGTCTCCTCCACTTTAGGCTAGAATTTGTCGTAGAAGAGGACAAAGTCATTCAACAACAGAATTTCGTCTTTCAAATTACGTCGACGCTTCCGGCTTCAAACCACCTAGAAAGAATTGAAATTGTTATTCAGCTTCACCCCCTCTGTCCTGACTCGATTTATCAGGATGCCTGGCAATCTCTCGACTTGCTATTGAGCCAAGAAAGGTTCCCGCACCTCATCGGGGTTCAGATTCATCTCAATATTGGGTACGTGAGGACACAAAAACTCCTGGACTATGTCGAACGCACGACACAGAGCCTGTTGGCTTGTTTCTGTCAGATGGGAGAACGGGGAAAGATCCGTATCTTCGGTGATGTGGATTAGAGTTTCTCAATCTATAGATCGGACTTTAGCGCCTTTTGCGAACCTTTCAGATGCCGAAAGAGATGATAAATTGGAAGGTTGGCTGGGACATTCGACCCTTTCGAGACAGCTTTCCACTCCCAAATATTTCATTTAGGATTGGTCACACTAGAGGGCATAGCTGCGTAGAATCTGACTGGAAGATCGCATCTAATACGCCCTCATAATATCTATCGTGATTCCTTTAGCCTGATGTCGTGGTCGCTAATCTAAACTGCGACATCGAGTATACAACATCAGGCTCGAGGCAACTATCTTTCTTCGAGTCATCGTGCTGTGCATGCCCAGACGATCTTACAATTTAGCTGCAGCCCGGTGGCAGCATTACTTAACGACCCCGTTTGCGAAGGGATCAGAGGTAAGTTTCGCCGGGGGTGATCGGCCCCGGTGACTTCTATGAAGCCACTGTGCCAGTGCTTCACAGGTCAGTGATGATACTAAGCATTCTGGACATAGAGGGAGAAAGGACCACGTACAGGATGGCGTTTATGTCCTTCGGGAGCTGATGCGAGATCCATCCGCAGAACGGCGCGAGCACTTGATCACGCTCTGGATACCGGCACGTTTATCTTTGCCTACTAGCTAGCCAGATGCCAACGACTCTGAATGGTTGACGAATGGCAGCCAAGAACAATCCCGACCGCGGCTAGGCGTCGCAGGCAGACTTTATATCTGAAAGTCTCCCTCATCGAAGGAAAGTCGGTGCAGACCTGGGGAAAGTCATATCATGCACAAGTTGTTAGTACTTACTATGGCCCGTGCTTGACGTTGCGCTTGATAACGGCGAGGAACACTCGAGGAAATCAAATCGAAGAAAAGCCTGACGGTATTGATGGCACGTGGATGCCGATTAGATTAGATCATTAGATGTGCTACAGTCTACACTGTCGCCGACGCCACAGCAAGTGAAGATCGCGAAACGTGCGATGACGAACAGGTGCTTCGAAGCGCAAGTGCACCAGCGACATGAACTTGAAAACACTCGCGATTCAGATAGCTCTGATCTCAGGACATTCCACTAGCCCGCTGGACTTTGCTTTCCGCATAAATCCGGGATGGGCGCTGCCATTCAACGTAAACGAACTTTGAATAGCATTGTTCAAGCTCTTCACTCCTCTGTCACGTTTACGTTGGATTCTGCACAGCAGCAAACACGTTGCCCACCTTTCTCACTGGCAAGTCACGACAATGTCGTTGGAATCCATCCCTCCAGAACTTATCGCAAGAATTCTGAAGGATCTGCAGAGCGAAAGGGCGACCTTGTGCGCATGCAGCCTGTCATCGTCCTTATTCACCCATCCGAGCCAGCGCCTACTATACTCGTCCATCCGCCTTCGAATTCGCACCATTGAAGGCAAGCTGCAGGAAATCCACGAGATCGCAGTGTCGTCACCTCATGTACTCGGATACATCGAATCGCTCAGGATTGATATTGAGGGCCGAGCAGATCGATACAGATCTGAGCCCTCATGGCAGGAGAATCCTGATACCTCCGTCTCACACCATTCCGCTCTCCTCTTGGGCGAGTTCTTGCCCAAGTTGGCACGCCTTAAGGAGTTTCACTTAGGTGCATTCCCCGAGGACCATCCGTTCTTCCCAATTCTCGACACTTCATTTCCACTGATGCAGTTCACTCATCTATCAATCGGTTCCGAGACTGGAGACGCTGGACCTTTTCCTGTCCACCTATTAGGGAGATGTCCAAAAGTGACTTCTATCCGTCTCAGCTCATCAACGGAACTCAGCGGAATGGGTCAATTGGGGGACCTGCTTCCAACGAGCCACCCTTATCAGCCACTGAACTTGAGAGAACGTGACTTATCCATACGCCCCAAGGTCGTGTCCCTCACTTTGGGTCTGCTATCCTTGTCCTTCCCTTTTCGTGGGGTACCGGTGGATTTGTTGGAAAGAACTGAACATCAAAGGAACCTCCTCCGAAATATATCACGCCATGATGGGGTTTTCGATGCCAGTGGTTTAAAGTGCCTCTTGATACAAGGCTCTTCAAACCCTTCCTGGGACCTCTCTCTCTTGGAGGACAGCATCTGTCGAAGTCTTGAAAAAATGGATATTTCATTATGGAACGAAGCCCGTACGTGACCGCCACCAGCCCTTCTTTGAGTTGTGTAACATGATCCCTAGCCCCTGGACCTCACTCACGAGAGGTTCTTCCATTACAAAACTTGACGTGCCTCCAATGTCATGTAACCATCAACAATCTACCTCGGTCATTTGGCCCCCCAATGGCAAATGACGGAATCCAGCTGATGATCGGCTTCCTCAAAAATTTCCCCAATCCAAGTGCCCTCGAATTCTTGGACATCTCATTTCTCATATTCGGTGAACGCGAAAGCCACGACTGGAAGAAACTGTCCCTCGGCGCCTTAGAATCTCTTCTCTTCTCGGATGAGGAGAAGTTTAAGCGTTTGTGCAAAGTCGGGGTCACGGTAGCGTTCCATTCACCCAAATGTGGAGAGGAAGAACCGAGTGGGGAGTATTTCGCGCAGACTTGTAACACCTTGCGAACTGGATGCCTGCGTCGCTTGGCGGAGAAAGGGATCCTGGAAATTATCCATGATTCCTAGCAAGATTCCTATTGACGAGTTGCTGAATGACAATCGGTCCGCGATCAGCTTCCGTAGTATGCCCTCTTGCCTGTGATGCCGAAAAATCCTATATTGTTTTTTGTAGGCGGTATTCAAGCTTTGTCGTTTGAGTAAATTTCTCGCGTGCTGGAGAGGTCATCTAGAGTATCAATAAGAATTCTATCCAGTGGTCCAAAAATGAATATTCGAAGGAATGGTCCTGGCATACGGGTTCTGTGGTAGTGACAACGTTGCGAGACGCTGCACACCTTTCTCAAGCCGCGACCATGTCGTTGCAACCTATCCCAGCTGAACGTATCGCACAAATTCTGGAGAATTTGCACGGCGAACATGCAACCTTATACGCATGCAGGTTGGCATCATTCCAGTTTATCCATCCCAGCCAGCGATTACTTTATTCGTCAATCCGTCTGCACCCTACCGAGGTAAAACTGCAGGCCATTCTGGAGATCGCAGCATCATCACCTCGTCTGCTTGAGTACACCAATTCGCTCAGTCACGTCGAGGACCAGGGAACCACCAATAAGAGCGGAGCGTTTCGCATGGACCGCTAGCATGATGGGCACCGGATCCTGCGCGGCTTAGCGGAAAGGGGAATTTTGAGGATCACGAAGGACCCTCCAGTTGCCTAGCTCGGCTGCTGTACCTATTACGGTTGAAAAGTGGGTTCCAAGGTTTCCTATGATCAATGCTATCCACTTTGGACGTCGACCTGGTACTTGATATGCACAACGTCCAACACCTGGAACGATGACTCCTTTGCACAAAGTAATTATATAGATTGTTTGATAAATGTTGGAGGTATAATCCAATCCAAATCCGTCTACGATGTCCGTGTATCATCCGCCTCGTTAGAAGTATAATTAGAAAAGGTATGGTAAGATCAGAACATCACACAGCATTCACGCTCTCATACCACTGCATGATACTCCCAATCAAAAACGCCCAACTCCCCCAGAACGTAGAAAGACAACTCTGGTAAAATATACCAGAATGGAGTTGAGCCCCAAAGCCGAGTGCCCCGCATACAGTAAAACCGATTGCTCCAACAAAATTCCAGACTGTGTTGACATACTCAGCGAAAGGGAGATGGCCCATAACAAAGGACTCTTACAAGCAATTTGCCAACCCAGACTCAGTGGCTTTGGCAGATACCATTGTTGTTGCATCTCCAACATCAGTAACGTTCTAGACGTGGCGTAAGACTACCAATATGTGGAAAGAGAGAAAGAACGTACGAGCTTATGATAAAACCACATCCACCGATAACTTGAGGCGCCCAAAATATACCATCCAGCAAAGAGACCTTCTGCGTGATCACAGCTTGTACTTCCGGCAAACCAGTAAATCTACAGACAGTGTTAAGTTGGGAAGCCACGGGCATCAATAAAATAAAGACTTACCCACTGATCCAGAAGATCGTCGCGCCACAAAGTTGGGAAAACGCAGCAAGAAATCCCAACTCATGCCAATACTTGGGATCCATCGAAAACCATATCCACTGCTGTTGATGCGGCTTCTCCCCGTACTGCTTCTCGCTACTACCTTGCCCAAGGTGCGGTGAAGGTGGAGTGTTGATTCTGCTCGACGAATTGGACTGATGATGCTGTAGTGTATGATGCGATTCGCGGCGAAGATGTGGAGGCGGATGGACGTGCATCAAAAGTTGCATAGTATTCCACCCAAAATTTGCAGTGTCATCACGATTCCAAGCTTCCCACATTGCAAGCCAAGCGCCAATCTCGAAGACAGAAGCGCCGACCCAAGCGGACCATCCAGCAAAATTCGGAGAATCACGGAAATGGGATGGAGCAAGGAGGGGTAGGAATACAACGAAGCCGTTTATGACCCAGATGATACTTCCAAGCGTGAATATCTGTGATAACCGCAATCAGCAGGGATGCGTATTGTGGAGTGAAGGATGTAGGGAAAATGGAGCATCGGTTTTTTGCATTGCCTCGGAAGAAGTGAAGGGAAGACGAACCACTGCAACCCACCAACTAATATTCCAGTACTCAATGTTTGTCATTCGCGCCAACTTCTTCCTCATCCGACCGGCCTTGATCGTTCTTGTAACACCAGACTTGGGCGATATCTCCACATATCGCTGCTTTCTGTGATGTCGAGAGTGCCAAACGAGCGCTTTGAATTTGTCTACGGCAATTGGGAGGACTGATGCCGGTGTCCCTCGGTCTGCAGTCGGCATTACAATTTCATCATCATGCGATTCAGTTCCAGCAGGAGACGATACTGCCGGATGAGCATTGATGAGGTGAACGTGCGTCGGATGTAAATTGCGGCCTATAGATCGTGGAAACGAATTGCGCGCATGATGGCGCTCAACGAAAGGTGGGAGGTGAAAGTGCCAACGAGCTGGTTGTCCCAAAGTTGCCATGAGCGCTCTTGTCTGCGATGGTCAGAGCAAAAGAGTCGATCAAGCCGCAATACTACGAAGAAGTCAAGAAGATGAGCACACTTTTTCGGGACTGTCATACGATTTGAAGACTTACAAACGACGTCGACAGGAAGATCGCGACTTGGAGACGTGTGAAAGGCACGTCGGGTTTCGTTCCAATCCGAGAGCGAGAATGGAGGTCGAGGCGTTTCAAAGGGCTGGGACCATTCGGCCAAAGAGTGGGCGTAATCAAGGTAGAAGCACAAGCCGCATGCCGAAGGCCAATGGCGAACAGGTTGGAAGTCTGAATGCGTCTTGGTGATGGCACACGCTTCCGTGGGTGGTTGTTGACAAAATCAGGGTCGGAAGTTTGGCGCCCGCGGAGAAACCTCGCATCGAATTCTTCTCAAGCGATGACCTCGAGTGTTTGAAGAGTATAGGTACATCCGACAAAAAAAACGTAGTATATCTTTCGATCTATTCGGTTCAAACCTGGAGGTGTGGATTAAGGCGAAGATAACAGTAGCTTTGAATCAATAAGAAATGTCGAAAGAAGAGACCGTATGGAGTTTCTGGAGGGCTTGAAACTTGGAAGTTGGGAGAGTTCAACAATCGTGCCCATCGCGGTTGCGTAAAGCCACTCGATTTTGCAAATGACACGGAGGCCTTCCAGTGCATTTAGCAGAGGAAAGGAAGAGGTGACATCACGCAACTAGATGACGTGCAGATATCTGTAGATCCTATTTTCTTCATATGGGACCGTAAATATGATGTGGCGAATTCGATTCTGCAGCGTTCAGTTCAGAACAACTCGACCAGACGCGGTGGAAAGTTGGCACAATTCTTGAATTTTAGTCCCCGTAATGTCGGGAGAGGCGATAGGAGCTCTTTTAGCAGCTCTGGGTGTGAATATACATTGCCTGGAAGTGCATAAGACTCCACTTGGGCCAAGCAGTACGGCGTTGGTACGGCGATAAAATGCAAGTCCTCGATGGAAGTGGCCTGGCTAAGACAGCAGTTTCCGTTGACACAGGGCCACACCCGGCAAATGTGCAAAGTCGAAGATTCGCTGATGAGTCCTGTGATGAATCCAGAGATGTCTAGATTTTGCGATACTGAAGCCATCATGGATCTGCCCGACTAGTAGGCTTTACCCGAGTAACCTATTAGAATGCGTCACTCTTGGCGTCACTCACCTTCATTATTTTGAGAGGTCAGAGTCTATTCGAAACATGTAATGATGACCTGGGAACCCGGTGAACGGCTAGCCACGCGATATATTTTTATGGGAAGATAGTCGTTCCCACATATGACTAGATGAGCGGATGGCGGTTGGTTGAGGTTGGGTGGCGGCAGTGAGCCGCGTCCAAGTTTGGTCCGTAGCACGTGGCACTTGTTTGGTACTGTGTACGCGTTTATTGGTTGACCACACCGCTTGAGCTTGCCATTGTTTCTTGCACTCTTGCATTCCGCCCACCATCATCATCGCGAAAGCTCTCGTTGTCGGCTTCTCTCATTCGACTTGCACCTCCTTTGGCCCTCATCGCTCCAGGCCCCGTTCTACCGTCACCATCGTCCTGCCTTGAACCTTTTCCGCCTCCAGCCAAAATGATGCATTCCTGCAAAGGAGTGTTCATCTAACCCTAAGTTATTATAGGCACAGCGCGTCTATCCTTTTTCTCAGTGGATTGATATGCACGCTGTATCTCCAAGATGTTGACACGACTGAATTATGTCCGGGTGGAATGTTTCGTGTTCCTTGCTCCGGTAGTCGGCCACTTCCACCAGCAAAGATGTCAACCTTCCTTCTCTTCATCGCGTCTCCGGAACGTAGTCTCGCCTTCTGGATGGTGGCACTTCTTCGTCCACACACAGCTCCCCGTTTGCATCACCTCGGGACCTCAGAACATCGCTCTTGTCAGGGTCCGCTTCTACGCACAGACGGCTGCACAGTACGAGGACGGTCTTCCACGTCGTTGATCGTTGTTCTTCTGTGTACGCCGTATGATGGGTGGGCCTAGACGACCTTGTTTTGGGGAGGTGACGCCGGAAACGCGCGGGAGCATGGACCGAACGGAGCTACTTTATCCTTTGTCGTTCGGCTACCAGAGACGCGTCGCGGTATTTTTGGGTTGGTAAGGTTGACGGAGTTGGTTCCACACAAGTTGAAGCTGGAGCTGAGGAATACCCCACCAGATGTGCTACACACAGATTTCGGTCTCCCTTTCACATCATTGTGCATTTTTTCTTTCGTATCTTGTCCGTCAACTGTCTATCACGTGCTCGTCTTTCCTGCCGTATGGCAATGAGAGTACAAACAGGATGCCTGCCGCCTGGGTCCTGGACCCTCTTCCCTGAAGATGTCACCTTTGGCCATAGGGCTTTTGGTTGACCCCTTCAAACCCCGGTGGTGCTCAAGCAGGTTCCAACCGCCGTAGATTCCTTTGACGTTGTAGGCTGAGCTCTTGCTGAGTTTGGCTAGCATGTCAATCGAGAAGTCTAGAAGCGTCGGCGTGCGCATTGAAGCTTGCATGGCTACCGTGGATTATGGTTCCTGGATCACAGGAATGGTGTTTGACGCGTAGTTTCCACACGGATACATACAGAGGAGTGTGGATTCGTTGTTTGAGGTTACAATGAACTTTTGTGGTGCCTGGGTATGGCACATGGTTGGGATGTCTTTGCCGCTGTTGTTCATGCTCGTTTCTTTGTCGCTGACCTCCCTTTTGATTTTCCTGCCTTGCTAGGTGTTGTGGCCCCCAACTTCACGTCCCTTCACACAGAAGGGTGGACTGCATAGCGCGCCGTGCGTTAGTAACTTGGTTCTCGCTTTGGTTTCACACAGTTTCGACCCCTCGATCGGCATCGCTGACCACACATTGCTGGTCCTGTATACCCGCAGATCCGCTGGCCCTCAGGTAGCCTGACGTCGTGCCATTGTTATTCGGTTCTACTAGACCAAGATCCAATTACTCGGGCATTGAAACCCCCCTTGTTTCCTCTCCACGCGCTGATTAGTTTTATCAGCCTTTCGCGATTACGGGCATCCCGTCTATGCTTCGACGATCCTTGGTGTTCTTGCATATGATCTTGCTCAGGGTTATCGGAACCATTTTACGCGCCTTCGTTCGCATGTTGGTTTGGCGTTTTCTAAGACTGAAGCTGCGACTCCTCCGGGAAAAGGGTCCACCCTCGGGAAGACCTGTTGCAGTAGAGATTCGTTCTCGAGGTCAGTCTGGAAATAGTCGAATTGACTGCTGCGTTGTCTGCTAGAATGGTGACCAGCCTTGTCCTGAATGTGTAATTCCCAATGGGGAGGGCTAGATTGTGTTGATCTCGAGCGGAAGGTTTGCAATCAGAGGCACATACAGGAGAGGCGACCTGGGACTGGTCTAGGTGTTTGGGTGTTGGGGAGTCCAAGGCTGTACGCGATTGCGAAATGGACGGTTGTTGGATAATCTACCTGGGTGGTTATGTTCTGGAGGATGTAGCGTGTGTTGTGTCCGATGACAGCTTCGGCACGACGAGGGTGGATGACGAGCTGGTGTTATCTTGGCGGTGGCGAAAGCCTCGCCGTTGTAATGATGGGAGGTGATTAGCCAATGGAGCAAGGCTAGGCCAACACATGCGGTGTTGCTCGCAGCGGGGGAAGCCTTCGCGCTTCGAGAGTCATGACTACCTGTCGGGGACAACCAGGAATTATTGAAAGGTGGCCGTGGCGGGGGATTTGGGTAAATGGTTGCGAAGACCAGTGACGAGGACTGCTTTTGCGTCCGATGACTCACCTTGCTATTCGCAAGAATAATTTTTTCCCTATCTATCTCGCCTTCGTGGTGGGTTGGCCCGTGCGATGAGTTGGCAAAATCACAGTCACCCCTCGGGGTGGTTGAGATGCCGCACAAGTGAGAGACGAAAAGAGAAAGGTGCTTTACACGCTTTTATTTTGCTATCAGCTACTGACCCTTGCGTCTTATTCCAGGACAAGGCCTTTCTGTCTCCTAGCCTCGACCGAAGTCTCTTTGGCCCTCGAGGGCTACGGGTAAAACGATTTGCAGGTGAGTCCGTTTGGGTGGACGGTGAGGCGACCCGATAGTCTGGCGCCGTTATCCTCGAGTAGCTATATTAATCGTACAGCCAAATTTATGCTGCTGAAGTCCTTCGAAACTTCAATTCCTTCTGTGTGGTGGGTCGTATTCATTGACGCGTCTAACCGGTTGGTTGGCTATGAGTGCACAAGCCTTATCAGCCCCACTCTGAAGCCCCTAGCACATACATGGGAGCGCCAAAGGGTCATTCATGGCCAAACATATTGGGTTACTTCCCTGGTTCGTGCTGATTTTATTATATCAACTACTTCTGCCCGCAGCCCGGAACAGACATGCGTAAATGAAGAGTTGGGGCACCTGTTGATCCCGAGAACGTATTCAACACGCCCCCGATCCGATGATCCTGGTTGGCCTGTCAGCTCCGGTGCGATTGTCGGCGTTTTGTACCATGAATACTGGTATAGGGTTGGGAATGACTTCCATATGCCTATCAGTGAACACGTAGCATCGGACACGAGGACCGTCACTCAAGCTTCTCAGGTCGTTCATGTTCTCTCGGACTGCTGGTGTCCTAGGGTTGTGTCTGTGGCTGTCAAGTTAGGTTCTTGGATGACAGCTGTACTTTTCGTGAATCATTCAACACGTTGCCGTCTCGTTATTCACGGTCAAAAGTAGAACACTGAAATTTGATATCATGGCGGTGACACTAGGGGTCGTGGCACTCTAATTTCAGCATTCTCCAGCTGCTTTTATCTGCTCGTTATGGGTAAGACTTCGTCCTTCCCTTGTCATCATGAGGGAAGGCCGTCTGGGTCGAAGTTGCCCTGACAGCTATGGACACTGGCGAGGTCACTTCCTGCTGGGTATCAGAGGGCGTGGTTGGCAGCTACAGAAGAAGTCGGTGATTGGATTGGATGGCACCAAGTGAATACGCCACCACTTACCCGAAATTGGATCATACGGGACTCCGGGGTTAGTAGTTCTCCATGGGCTCTCGGTCTGTGGGCGAGGCCATTTTCTAATTGAAGCGCAGCTAACCGCGGAGGAACCACGAGACTCTCCCGGTTAAGCCTCTCTCTTGCGTTCAATCTATACAGAAGCCAGTCAGACTCGGCCTCCGGAAGAGTATCGGCACTCACGATGCGAACAAGGAGATAGAGAATACTATTGATCGTATGAGCAATGCTATAGTTTCCTTCGTGACAGACACTCACACTTTGCCAAAGTCGCGCCTATAGCACCCCAAACGACTAAGAAGGACATAAGGAACGTGCAGGAGCGAAACGGTGAAAATGACAGACAGTTGAGTGGCATCGCAACAAACTAACTTAAGAATGAGCATGTATATTCCGCGAGCATGCAAATCACTCACGCATACTGCAATAGCGATAGTCGTTGCGCTGAATGACGACTCCGATCAGAGAAAGGTCTATAGGGTATTCATGAAGCGCACCTGGTCAGGAGGCCAGTCTCTATGACAAGCTGGTCAGAAACTTGGGATAACCCAGCCAGTAATTCACTCACGAACAGTAGCAGCAATAATGCGGTCCAGAATCCGCTTCGACCTAACGACATTTCCCTGTCATGGATGGCCCGAAATCCCGAAAGAGTTCCTACTTACTGAGTAGCCTCCCGCCGTTTACGAATCAAATCCAACGACATAAACCCCGCAATAAGGACGTCGACGACTGCTCCGATTGTCCAGACAACGATAGCCACCCATCTCCACTGTCTCAAAAAGTCGAGCCAAGGCATGATCCAGATCAAGACCGTTAACCATATGGTACCCATAAACCTGACCAGCGAGAGTGCCCATGCCAGTGCCGTGAACCATGTCTTTTGCGTTATAATCCGCGCACGATTCGCAAAGTAAACCTATTGAGTTTAGAGTTAGCATGCGCCACGGCTTTCCAGACTGTCAAGATCGCATCTGCAACTCACCTGGACTAGCGATGCGATAAGACCACTAAGCAGTATCGAAAGCGTGTATCCGACAGGCGACTTCTCGAATATCTTCTCCGGTTGATTGTAGTTGAGGATAGAAACCGTGAAAAAAGACTGGATCGTTGCCGCTGTGTGGCATACTTCGAGGAATCTATCTCCCGGTAAAACTTGGATTTAAGTGGTTCAATAAGAAAGTCGCCTACAATATCGTTCCGACCTGTGCAATCAACCCAACTGAGGGAAGGAGCTAATGACGAGGTATCGACAATTACTTACCAGGATTCGGGTGCTGAGAGGATCTCTGGGATATCGACGATAGTATGTGTAGGCTTGGGAGGTCGTAGTTCCCAACAAGAAGCTCGAGACCGTTGAACCGATCTCGAATGTACCCAGATTAAACAAGAGGTCGAAGCCTGAGTCCATTCCCAAATGCTGGAGAGCCTGGCATCTTCTGACATCACGCCGGCGATACTATTATACTCGCCAACGGGATGGGAACAGACGTCTAACTCGGGTTTGCAGCACAGTTCACTGTCGCTGATCACGAAGAAAGAGCGCCATTCACAGCCACGCCTTCGCCGTGCTTATGGAAAACTCGCCTGCGTCCGTGGTGATAGAAGGGTTTGGCCTGTCAAGAACTTCCGACGGAAAAGGACATGAGGCCTCCATTACAATCTTCGTTTGTGCCGGGGCAGGCTTCCATATCTCCAAGCCTAGTTTTCTTGTATGAAATCTCTACCCTACATACTGGCGCCAACCCCGGAGACGGAAAAGGGTGGTATGGTGCCTCGGAATCGCGCCTTGGAGGCTTGGTCGGACGCTTGGCATCCACTGGTGCTTGGCTGCGATAATACCGTGGCTGTCGTTCTTTTTTTGTACAATCATAACAGGCGGCAAACCTAGCATGTATTGTATATGCAGCGATGCACAGTTTCCTGCTATATCCCCCGATTGGAACTGGAGCATAACAGCGTCGGATTGAGCGGGTTATCGATCGTTCGAACACATGACATCATCCCCTAATATAGAGCCTTTCCTGTATCACCATCTGGCGGAGAGAAGAGGCTAACATGCGTTTCGTCCGTTCAGCAAAGTCTACATCTCTCTGTGTCACCAGGGATTCGAAATAGAGACTAATTGAAACAGCTGAGAGGTGCCTATACCTCTCTTGAATCAGTAAAGAGTCGAGGGAACGCCAAGAATCCTGGTGGATGAGGTCGTTATCGGAGGGGTAAATGTGAATAGCGACCTCTATTCTCTTTAAGTCGCTGGGTTCCGGAAGCGTCGGTATAATTTGGAGGATCAGGTTCTGTTGCCGAATAGCTTCCGGCACCGTGACCTTCATGCTAAACCGCAGTCTAAAGTCTAGAACTCGTAGACTCGAGAACGTGGCTAAGGAGATATGATGAGATTCAAGTGGAGCTGAAGTTCCCTTCGATTAGATATAAATGAACTGTAGAAAACATGAATAACCCACGGTGGGAGATAGTCGACTCCATGTAAAGGACTAGGCTTCGTAGATGGCGGCTGACAGACTGTGTGAAGTCCGGAAGAGTATTCCACTGCCATGGATTCGAGGGGTTCCAGCGCCAGTCCAAATGCTGAAGCTCCGAGATGTCCAGGAAAGCATTTGGCTGGGTAAGCCAAGAGAAGAGGTAGTAAGACAGCGGCCTTTCCCCTGCGCGGACTGCATAATCCTTTCCAGACAAAGATTTCAGTTTTTGCCGCAGTGCTGGGGGTTGGTTTCGCTCCTGTGATGGAAGAATAGCCCCTCTCAAGCCTGAGATATCTGCATCGATGAGCGTAAGTTGATTGAGGTCAGGGAAGATCCGGAGAAGCTCTAATGGAATTTCTTTATGGTTTCCGCTATCAACGTGCTCTATCTTCATCCGTGGCTGGAGCTGAACGAAAGCGAACATAAAGTGCGAGATTCGGGCTCCGGGACTAAACTTGAGGGTGCGTATATTTGGCAGTCCAGACAGAATTCCCCGGACTGTAGCCACGGTTAGTCCCCAGTCTGGGAACGTAAATGCGACCACTCGTACGTAGGCAGATAGACGATCGGAGGAACAGATATTACTGAGTTGAGTGATCCGTAGGCTGGTCAATGTGATGCGAGAAAAGAGAAGCGCTTGACTTGGTTCTCTGAACGACCAGCAGACCTGACTGCATGCACGCAGCATTGCCCGGGTATTTGGAAAGAACGAGACGATGTTATAGACGACATCCGTTGGAATGTAGTCAGGCATCGGTCCTTGTATAGATCAGTCTTCGTGATGACTCGGAGATTGGACAAAAGAGGACACTCGTCTATCTGGGTCTGAATCAAGGAACAAATTCGAATGGAAAACCGCTTCAGAATATGTAGATTCGGTTTATAAACGGACCCACCGGTTGGGGAGTAGGAAAGAGGAAAAGATCAGATGGCTGGCGTGTTTGAAGGTGTGCGAGCGAGCGCTGTTGCCATCACGGCTCCAACGTGTGAACAAACTACTTGATCCGAACTTCTGTCATGACATGCTCGAGAGGTCATCCAAAAAGGTGACCGGTGACCTCCTTCAGCCATACTGTATGCCTGTGAGATGCCATGCCTAAAAGGAGTTCCACAAGCGGGTAAATTATATCACAAATTTATAAACTGGGTCACCAAGGGATAAGACGGTATAGAAATTACAAATACCAAGGATAAAAGGAAATTTTGCTAGGTGTATACAACTTCTTGAACCCCGGTTCATTACGCCATAAAGGACCGTTATACCATGAATGTGGAAGTCCCTGAAGTTGTGATAGATGTCTATAATGACTCTTCACTTGCACGCCTGGGTTCTTGACGCATATCGAAGCTGATTGTGGGCTGCAGAACATTTTGAGGTTACTATGTCTCCGACAGTGCACTTGTCGCTATTCACCTGGAATTCTAAGCTGGGCCAGCGTAGGAGGCCTTCGTTGCTTTCTTACCTATCCTGCAAAAGTCGCAGACGTGAAATCCGAGTCCGATTTAAGGATTCTCGTGCATTCAGCCTGTCAACTCAGTGAATATGGGTAACCTCTGGATCAGGCAAAGGATGACAGACGACGCGAGAAGAGAGATCGAGAACACTGGGTAGTAAGATCAGCTGCGAAGTGTCTCCGCGATCAGTGCCATACTCACTCCTGGGCAGACCTAATCCAACCGCAGCCCATATGACTGTTGATTTTGTCAATAGTGAACTGTTTCGGAGACGATCTCAACTGACGATTGTCGGGCATCGCCATGAACTAGTCGTCCATGTCATGGACGGTCAAAATGACGGAGAAAGCAACTGGGACTCACGCAAACGACCAATCCAATGGCGACAAGACTGAAGGCGAACATCATAAGCAGAGGCAGACGTTCCAAGAGGATACCTGATACCTGGTGGCTAGTCCTGTTTCTGGAAGGGTCTCGTCAAATCGGTTTGAAGGCGTGACCGACAAGGCAACTTACGGATCGTCGAGACGATGATCTTATCGAGGATTCGTTTGCCACTGGAGGCGCACATTAGCTTCTTTCGAAGGAAGAGAGTTTGGACTCACAGAATAGCCTCTTCCCTTTTCGTAATAGATCAGTTGACAAGGAGGCGGCGATAATAACGTCGGAGAAAGCGCCAATAAGCCAAACGGTGGTCGCCAATGAGGTCCATTTGGCCGAGAATTCTTCCAGTGGGATGACAAGCAGTAAGACTCCTAGCCAGGTAGTCCCAGCAAACCTGGAAGTCGATAATGCCCAGCAGGCGTATGCCAGCCGCCGCTTTTCAGTCACCACCTGGATTCTGTACGTAAAAAATGCCTAGAGGCTCGATATCACCATGAGTCGCCTCCATTAAGGAAAAGAGACTCACCTGGACCAGGGAGACGAGAGCGCCGGAAAATAGAAGGGAAAGAGCATATCCAACGGGGGACATTCGAAGGCCAACATTTAGAATTGACACTTCGTAAAATCCTTCAAACATGGTTATTGCATGGCATAGCTCAAGAAACCTGGTTAAGGCATTATGGAGGCGGATTGATGAGCAGGCCCGACTACTTGCCAGACGATGGAAACCTAGATTACATAGGTGTGTGGTTAGCTTCCACGGCTCTGAGGTTGAAACGATGGGAGGGCCTTACCAAAATTCTAAGCCGAATGTTATCAGTCGGTTATTTGTGGTAGTAGACGTAGGTCTGGGATGTAGTGATCCCAAAAAGTACCCCTGAGACGGTTGTTCCAAGCTCGAGAGCACCGAGATTGAAGTTGAGGTTGTCCATTGATGAAGAAGGCGGAGAGTAACGTTAACCAAACTAAGAGTGGGGATGATGGTCGAGATTCGGAAAACCTGCTGCGTCCGCTATGTCCCTCTTAAACTGAACCGGCATTTAATATCTCTCGGTCAACGTTTCGATTTTAGGACTTACTTTACACTTCCGCAGTCATACACCGGGCAGCGAGCAATCGAACTTGGACCTACGGTCAGATCCAGTTCTCATACCTGATCAGGCGGTCGAATGTGTTATCTGTACAGCAAGTAAATATAACCTGGTACACGAAAAAGCGGTCATTTGTTGAGGATTTGACAAGAACATGGTGGCAGAGGATGGTCGTCCGGAACCGTAACTTGAGCGAGCCAATCACACCACGTGGCCTTGCCAGATTAGGTGCATCCAGTGATTATCAGATTAATCTAATCTAATCAGCATCCACTCAGGCTTTTGCTTCGATTTTGAGTTGCTCGTTGCCGAGCACGGGCCACACTCTGAAGTAACACAAATTTTCCTTGGATGGGGGAGAAAGTGGCCCCCAGTCACGGTCGGGATTTCCCTTGACCGCCAGTCCTTGGCACCCGGCTAGTACGCAAAATAAGCGTACCAGTCTTCAGATCTTTCAGAGCGTGAAGTGCCCGTGCCGTTTTGCGGATGGATATCACATCAGCTGCGCAGAGCGCCTGAAGGACGTCGCGCGAAAAATACACACATAAACGTCATCCTACGTGGACCTTTCTCCCCTCTATGGTCATAATGGGTACTGACCTGTGAAGCACAGTAGCTTCATATAAGTCACCGGAGCACCCCGAAATTTACATATAATCCCTTCGTAAACGGGGTCATGGACTCATGGTGACATCAAGCGGACGTCAGGGCACTATAGACTCGAATCCAAGATGGCAGAGGGCTTCGCTACCGTAGCAGGTCGTATTTTTGTGAACCTAGGGCATAGAGATAATTATTATCCTACGAAACGGGGGTGATCGGACGCTCCTGCTCGCCTGTGGTTTCCATGGATCCAAATTGGCAGAGCTCAAGTTTAGGTGAGGAGAAATTGCTGAGATTGAGAAGCTCTAATCCACATCACCGAAGATACGGATCTTTCCCCGTTCTCCCATCTGACAGAAACAAGCGAACAAGCTCTGTGTCGCGCGTCCGACAAAGTCCAGGAGTTTTTGTGTCCTCACGGCGTGCTCAAGAGTGAGATGAATTTGGACCTCAACGAGGTGCGCGAACCTTGTTTGGCTCAGCAAAGAGTCGAGAGATTCCCAAGCATCCTGATGGATCGAGTCAGGACAGAGGGGGTGAAGCTGAATGGTGATCTCGATTATTTCTAGGTGGTTTGACTTCGGAAGCGTCGAGGTAATTTGAAAGACGAAATTCTGCAGTTGAATAACTCTGTCCCGGCCTGTGCCGAATGCCAGCCTGAAGTCAAGGAACCGCAGCCTGGAAAAAGTTGCCAAGGAAATATGACGGGTCTCAGCTGCAACTAAGGTACCCCATGGCGTCAGAGAATGGGATGAAAGGAGCGAGGTCTAGTACCCACAGTGCAAAGTGCCCGAATCGATGTGAAGGACTAAGCTTCGTAGGGTGTGACTGAGAGACAACATGAAATTCAGAAGTATATTCCAGTCCCTTGAATTATGGCATTGCCAGTCAAAGTGCTGCAGCTCCGAAATATCCAGAGAGGAGCTGGAGTGAGATAACCAAGGGAAGAGATAGTGGGATAGTGGTTTCTCTCCGGTCCGCACCATATAGTCCCTTCCGGTCAAGACCTGCAACTTCGGCCGTGGGGATGATTGTGTTTGCGGAAGCACAGTGTCATGCCTGGCTGCAGGGCTTGCTTGCAGGGATAAGACGGCCTCTGTCAAGCCCACGATGTCAGCATCTGGTAGGGCGAGTCGCCTGAGATGAGGGTAGATCCGCAAAAGCTTTAATGGAAGTCCTTTGCAGCTCTCGTTTTCAATATGCTCCACTTTCATTTGAGGCTGGAGCTCTATGAGAACGGGCATAAAATAAGTGATTCGGCTTCCAAGACTAAACATCAGAGTCCGTATATTTGGTAGTTTGGACAAAAGTTCCCGAATGGTGTCTAAGGATAGACCCCAGTCTGGGGAGGTGAATGCGATCGTTCGTACGTGGGCTGATAGACGAGGAGAGGAAGAGATATTCCTGAGTTGAGTGATCCGTAGGTTGGTCAACGTTATACACGAAAAGAGAAGCTCTTGGCTTGGATCTTTGAACGTCCAGCAGACGTGACTGCATGCCCGCAGTGTTGCCCGGTCGTTTGGAAAGAACGAGACGATGTTATACACGACATCTGTTGGAAGATAATCGGGCATAATCTCGGATAGGTCGAGAGGGTGGAGTTCCAAAAGCTGGAGAACGAGAGTGTATGGGAGCTGAGGTGCTTGAATCGGCTTATAACGAGCGCTCACCTGTTGAGAAGTGAATACGAAGACAAGATGAGAGTCATCAGACCCTGCGATCAAAGCTGTGCGCCGAGCGGCCCGAGCGCCTGTTGAGCAAACAAACCAAGCACTGAATCGGACTTCGTGGAAGGACAACATGCCCTAGGTCTCTCGATACTGTATATTGGAGAGGACATCGACATATACGAGCATTCTGGGAGTCATCCAAGAAGCTCGTCGGCGTCATTTGTCCTCGGAAATGCCGGCGGTAGTACTCAACAGCAAAAGAGTGATACTGTGGCTGAGGAAGCTTTAGACAGTCGGGGTATACTACACAAGTCAAGGAATAAGAGGACAATCTGCTGGAAATGTACAGACAATTAAAACCAGATAAATTATAAGCCCAATAGTGATAATCTCCCTCCAGGTCAGGTTGTGTGAACGCTGGAAGTTATCGGCGTGGAAGTCTTACGATGATTCAAATCAGCACGTACTTCAGATATACTAAAGGAAATTACGCACAAACTCCAGTTTCGATGGCACTTTGGCGAGCTCATTCAGATTTTCGAGATATATAGTGGGAGCATCCTCACTTGCACGCCTCAGTTTTTGGCGTGCATTGAGCCTGAGAGGTCGGTGAAAAGACATTCAATCAACTGAGCTGTGGAGCGTACGATGCGAAGAGGGATATGGAAAATACTATCATTGATTGTTCAGTTAAGGGGGCAAGAGTGCTTAGGATCTACGTACACTTGGGGAGGACGAAGCCGAAAGCGGCCCATACGACTTGTAGGAGTGAGCAACACATTTCATCTAGAGGAGGGGGACTGACAATTATGAGGCATTGCTACGAACTAGGATGAAACAGAACATCAGTCGGGGCCGGAATATGAAAAGGATATGCTATCACTTACGCAAATAGCCATGGTGACCGTGTTCGTACTTTAATTAAGATCAAGTTCAGCAGAAGTAGACCAACATATAGAATTCGGGGATAGTACCTCGTGACAAGGCCGGTTTCTATTGTTTGAACGTCAGAGTTCTGCAATAAATTTAGCCAGCCTGAGATTACACTCACGAACTGTAGTAGCGATTATTTTATCCAGAATGGGTTTCCCTCTAGGTGCCCACATCGCGTCAGCTTTGTGATCATTATGTACGGGAGGTTAGGTACTTACAGAATAGCCTCTTGGCGTTTCCTTACGAGGTTTATGGTCAATGCTGCCGCAGTGAGCACGTCGACGGAGGCGGCGATGAACCATGTAGCCATGGCTAGATGTCCCCAACGGTTGGCGAATTCAGTTAATTCGATCGTAAATAACAATACGGCCACCCAAGTTGTACCCAATAGCCGGGCGAATGAGAGGATCCAGCAGACGATTGCCAACCAAGGTTTCCCCATCACCGTTCGAATCCTATCGGCAAACTTGACCTACAAGATCCCAAGTTCAGCGAAACAAAGGGTAGGTCTCGTCAGATAGGCTTACCTGAACGATAGTCGCAATCAGGCCACTTAGGAGAAAGGATATGGTAAACCCCGTCGCGCTTTTTACAAAGAGCAACTCCGGGCGATGATACTGCGTGATTGTGGCGAAGAAGAGGCCTTGAAGGACTGCAGTAGTATGGCAGAGCTCGAGCAGCCTAGCAGGGCGTCAGCAGGTGATATTGGTGAGGGATCTTTCAATTACCATATCGACAAAACCTACATGTTCTCAGTATCAAAATGCCAAACAGCAACGGGTTCACCTACCAGGATTTTAATTCTCAGGTGGTCCGCAGGGTACCTTTCATAATAAGTATAAGCCTGGGAAGTTGTAATCCCGAACAACAGGGTGGAAATCATAGCGCCAATCTCGAGGACGCCTAGGTTGAAGATAATGTCGTAGTCGCTAATTGTGACCATGGCGCCTGGAGATATGAAGGAGTCCAGGCTGGGGTTTTGTTCGATATATATTGGGTTCGGAGATGGCGCGTAAATAGTCGGATCTGAAGCTTGAAGGGTGACACTAGGCCTTGTGGTCTTTTATCAGTTTGACGTTACCTTCTGTCATCCTCTCGTAGAGGAATGGGAATTGAGGCCGTAATGGGGTCATAGCATTGTCTAGAAAACCGCAACGATGTTTCAAGCCAGGCGCGGTGATACGACTCAATCGCGGCTGATGCTAGGAAACGGCTCCGACGTGTCTTTCGAGTAGCTAGTGATTTCACAGCACTATGGTATAGGAACCATATGTATTTCTCCTGCAACACAATACAAGAGAGGTGAGGAGATCTAACTGGCAATACATGGTCTGGACAAATCTGTACTCACCCTTAGAACCAACCAATCACTCTAATGCACCCAACCATACCATCATCGCCACCGCGTCGATGCGGAATTGTTGCCAACGGGAGGCGTGCATGCGGCAAGTTAAAACCATATCGGGAGACACCGTGATCGGAATAAAAACGCTACTTGACGGAACACCGAAGTTTGGACAACACATGCATGGAGGTTGCAGACGAGATGAGAGGAGGACGGGATGACGTAACCGGGATCCTCGGGCCTAGAACGGCAACCGGGAACCCAACTCCCGGTTCTCCACCTGATCCTCAGCTCATAACCATACGAACTTCAATTGTATCAATTTTATCATATGGTTTCCTTCTTTATCTGCTCTATTTCTTGTTCTATGATGTCATCTCTCCATGTGTCAATAAGTACTCGAAGTTTGTACATGTAATATCAGCTGGTACAGAATTGCCGCGACAGTTTGAGGCTCTCAGTTCGAAGAATATCGTTCGTTGCGTCGCATCCGATCGTATGTCGAGGTCTTGAGCGTTCCAGTTGTTGTTGTCGTCGTTTTGGTTGACTTGAGTGGCCGGTACTTTGTACTACTCACAATCCAATATCAAAAGTTCACAAACTCATCAGCGGCTAGCGCAGAAGAGGCATACCATAATTGCAGTGTTGAAAGACCTCAGTTCATGCGAGGTCATGAAAGCCCTAGCCAATGATTGATCTGGGTGCCACCGTGGCTTCCTGGTGCCAAAGGCTCGGGAGATTGCCAACCGAGAACTGTACGAACAGCCAAGCTAGTCAAGCGCTGTCGAGGTCCACGCAATGTCGTATTCATCAAAGCAACAAACTCTCACCTTTCTGCCCATCAGCATGTCGAGTGTCAAGATGGCAGAGAATAACGTGCGTGTTGGTAGCTTCTACAGAATTACGGTATTTAATGCGTACAGGGTTGATCCGAATATATGACCATAGCTCACGATCTGCCCATCTCGTTTGGAAGTTAGTGTCTATCCGAACGGTCGGGGTGTAGCCGCAAGATCACAATCAGACGGGATTTCCTGCAATGCCGATGGTCGAAGGTGAAGACTGTATGCAGTATGTTGTGAACTGTATGCAACAGACAGTGTTTACTACTCACGAGGAAGTCCAAGCTAGATCGGCGTAAGAGACATGCGTTACCTCTTCGTCCGTGACGACAAGGATGCATACTGTATGTATAATTTGCAGAGTTCAACGAGTCCCGGGCATTTAGGCTGTCCAATCTGTGAGTATCATGATCTGGATCGAGCGAATGGAACGTACGATGCAAAAAGAGAGATTGAGAATACTGGACAGGAGGATAAGATCGGAATTATCTTCACAATCAGATCTGGACTCACTTTTGGGAAGACTCAATCCGATCGCAGCCCATATTACTATTAGCCTTCGTCAATGAGCATTAACTTGGAGGAAATATCATACTGACAGTTCTCAGGCATTGCAATGAACTAATAGGGCATGTCATGATGGACGAAAATTACGGGAAAAGTGTCGAGAACTCACGCAAACGGCCACTGTGATGGTGAGTAGACTGAACAGTATAAGCAGCCGAAGAGGTGCCGAGAGACGACCAAATACCTGGTGACTAGTCCTGTTTCTTAACGGATTTCGTCAGATCGTTGTGAAGCGTGGCAAGTAAGGTAACTTACGGATTGTCGTGGCAATGATCTTATCAAGGATCCGTCGACCACTGGAAGCATATGTCAGCTGGTCCCTCGAAGGAAGAGAGTATAAAGTCACAAAATGGCTTCCTTTCTTTTCCTTATCAGATCCACTGACAAGGAGGTGGTGATGACAACATCGGCAAAAGCGCCAATCAGCCAGACGGTGGTCGCTAGCGGGCTCCATTTTACTGGTAAGTCTTCCATTGGGATAACGAACAGTAGTGCCGCAAGCCAGATGGTCCCAACAAACCTGATAGTAGAAAGTGCCCAACAAATGCATGCTGGCCACTGTCTCTCAGTCACCACTCGAATTCTATACGTAAAATAAGCCTAGAAGACCTGATGAGTGACCTGACGGATCAAAACGAGGAGAGGGGAACCTGAACCAGAGATGTAACAGTGCCAGAAAACAGGAACGCGAGGTTAAATCCGATGGGCGATTTTTGTAACCCAACATTCAGAACAGATACTTCGTAAAAGCCTTCAAACGCTGCTACTGCATGACATAACTCAAGGAACCTAATGGGTAATGCTTTGTTTAGGCGAATCGACGAAAGGGCTAGAGTTCTTGCCAGACGACGGAGACCTAGATTACATAGGTGCATATTCAGCACTACGGTTCTATGATGATAGGGATAGTCTTTACCAAAATTCTAAGCCGGAGTGGATCATTTGTATATCTCTGGTAGTAGACGTAGGCCTGGGACGTAGTGATCCCAAAAAGTACGCCCGAGACAATTACTCCAAGCTCGAAAGCACCGAGATTGAAATTGAGGTTGTACATGATTGAAGAAGGTAGCACCTGGCTGCGGTCCTCTTAAATATGAACTTGAATCCGGATTTAGTATCTCCGGAGTGGTGCTTGGTCTCAATTCTGGGGCTTACTGGACAGTATGATAGAATATACTGGATTTGTCCCTCTAACGGAATGCAGTATTCTTCGGTCCACTCTGATCCTATAAGTTGGGAGGAATGCCGCCACGAGTTTCATAAAGAACCGCGCAAAATACCGTTCCCGGCCGCGGTAAGGACGTTCTTGGCTGTGCACTATTCATTCGCATCGAGCGCCGCGAGCTGCAAAGCGTGAAATTTCGACATCGTCCAGTATGATATCACATCTGCTTTGGTTATAAATCGGCAAATACGGACCCTTAGATAGGTATTATCACTGACCGGGACCTGTGAAGCGTATACCGTAGCCATTGGCAAGGGATAAAGAAGTTACGACTTCGCCAGTCGACGTCAGAAGTGAGAGTTACGTAATAAGTATTTGCGAATGAAGTCTGCAACGGGGACTGACGCCGTTCAACAACCTACGATCGGCCAGATCATCAAGGAGAAGGACCCCTCACAGGACAAAGGGGAATCACCTGGTGAATTCCCTGATCACGAGGGTCCTCAAATGCAGGACTGACGCCCGGGCCCATTGTTTAAAATTTGACAGCCTGAGTGGGCGCCACCACTGCACAGTGACCTCAGGCTCCAGGCTCCGAGTCTTGTGGAGGACTGGGCACAGGGTACAGTATATGGCGTCTTCATCTTCATCTCGTGGCGCATTGACAACTTCACTAGGTTTGTTCAAGACAGTCAAGATGGGTAATCAAGTCGTTACTGCAGCTGTAATTGCTCGTCATCTAGGTTCAAGCTATGCCAATTCGATATTGAAGGTAGCGCCATGGCCAGTTGAGATCTATCCCCTGAGCCTCGTACATGGCTCTGCGTGACAGCTCGGCAAGCTTTTGGGTAAACCGAAGCCAAAGAAGGTCTATATCTCTTGAATATACTAGCAAACCGATAATCGAGTTCCATCCATATCAGGAAGCAGGTCTGTCCGATATTATCTTGTTGGCAGTCAATTTGCAGTGCTCAATCTTCAAGAAACGAGCTTATTTTATAAGCTACACGGGCCAGACACAGTAATGAAGTGATAGAAACAATACTTGGAGAGCCCGTGCGGTGGTTTGCATAAATTGGCGTGGAACACGATGAATCAAAATCCTAGAAAAAGCAGCAAAGATCTGGCAGAACCCACTGAGCACTCAGCTTAGTTCCCTTGTTACCAATTCAGCGCAATGCTTCTCATTTCATGGATTGTGCGTATTTGACCCAGCCCGCATCAGTGTTCTTCCAGGATCGCCCCAAATGGTCACCACCATATGTGTCTCAACTGGCGCTACTTTACCGATCTGGGGACTACGATGGAGATCGCCGATGGGGCAGTGGAACGTTGACGTGCCCACGAGTCAAAGACGACTTGAGGCATCACCGAGAATTTCTCTTAGAACTGCCAGGACGTCAGGGATCGAAATCTCCGAACAAATTACAAGGAAATTGCATTGAAGGGAACGCCAGAGATATTATGACGAGATTGACTGAAGGTGTACAATCTTCCAGTCAGATCATGCGTCGTTCGCGTTGATAATGAACGGGCATAATCTATAGCATAATGCCCTATGCCAGAATCGTAAACATCCTTCCTGCACCGGCAATACCGCATTTTCTTTTTCAGCGAGAGACAGGATGGCGAAGTCCTTGATTAACCGCGTAAGAGTCACCTAGGTTGGAGTCTCTTACCTGTCATGATTTGAATTCGAGGAGCACATTCGGAATAACGAGCTTCTCGAGTGGTTGGTTTGACTCTAGTGGTTCATCGTCACCGGAACCTGGCAAAATATTTCCTAGTGACAAGTAAGGCTACTGGCATTTTGTCCAATATATATTGGACTTAGAGATGATGGAATATAGCGGGATCTGAAGGACGACGCCTTTTGTCACTTTGACTCAACTTCGACGTTACCATCTGTCATCGACCCTAGCGTAACGAGAATACGATGGCACAGTGAGGTCATAGCTTTAAGTAGAAAGCGAAGACAATGCTCTACGCCTGTGCTCGCAAGGCAACGTCGTTTGGACACTGGTTTGGGACATGGTTCGGAGTGTTGCCACTCGAGGTGAAAAATCGTAAGATTGCCAACTAAGAACTGGAAGAGCAGTCAAGCGTTGTCAAAACCCACGCAATCACGTATGGACCGAAACCAGGAACGCTCACCTTCCTGTCGATCAGCCTGTCGAGTGTCAAGGAGATAATAGTAGAACTTGGGGACCTTGGAGGCCCAGGGGGCGTACAGACCTTGGAGGCCCAGGGGGCGTACAGACCTCTGAGTGCTGGTAGCTTCTACAAAATTACGGTATCGCGTACTGGATATCTGAATCTATGACCATAGCACACGAACTCACTGCCCGTCTCATTTGGAGTCTCTATCCAAACGGGCCGGAAGGAAACCGAATCATGATTAAACGGGGCTTCTTTCTGCATCCAAGGTCGAAATTGAAGGCTAAAGGACACTTTAGCTTTATACAACGGTACATCGGTTACAACCCACCTGGAAGTCCACCCTTGACCACCGTAGGAGACGTTTGCCTCTGTCTCGCCTATCACGGCAAAAGTGCATACTGGACATATCTGTACGATTTCCGGAGCTCAACGAGTCCCGGGCATTCAGCCTGTAAAATCAGCAAACATTCTGATTAGAATCAAGCGACGCGTGGCCTACGATGAAAGAAGAGAAATAGAGAACACTGAGAAATAAGATTAGATTGAAATTGTATTCGCACTTGTGTACTCACTTTTGGGCAGACTGGATCCGACCGCAGCCCATATCACTAGGCTCTCGTCAACAGGGAATTTTACCACGGGGAAAGTTATACTGACAATTGTCGGGCATTGCAATGAACTAGTCAGGCGCGTCATGACCAGTAAAATGGAGGGAGAAGACCTCGATCACTCACGCAAACGACCAGTGCGATGGTGGCAAAACTCAACGAACAGCATAAGTAGCCGCAAAAGTGCCAAGATGCAACTTAATACCTGGTGACTAGTCCTGTTTCTTTTAGTAACGGATTTCGTCAGATCGTTGTGAAGCTGTGACAAGTAAGGTAACCTACGGATTGTCGTGGTAATGATCTTATCGAGGATTCGTCGACCACTGGAAGCATATGTCAGCTGGTCTCTCGAAGGAAGAGAGCATAAACTCACAAGATTGCTTCCTTTCTTTTCCGTATCAGATCAACTGACAGGGAGGTGGCGATGATCACATCTGCAAAAGCGCCAATCAACCAGACGGTGATTGCTAGCGGGGTCCATTTGGCTGAGAAGTCTTCCAGTGTAACGACGAAGAGCAGTGCTGCAAGCCAGGTAGTCCCAACAAACCTGAGAGCGGAGAACGCCCAGCAAATACATGTAAGCCACCGCCTTTCAGTCACCACCTGGATTCTATACGTGAAGTATGCCTAGGGGGCCGATTTTAGTGAGTCGCCTGACGGCTATTCCTGCATATAATGTGAATCAAATCGAATAGAGACTCACCTGGACCAGGGAAATGAGAGTACCAGAAGACAGGAGGGCAAGCGTATATCCGATGGGGGACATTCGAAGGCCAACATTCAGGATAGATACTTCGTAAAATCCTTCAAATGTTGTTATTGCATGGAATAGCTCAAGAAACCTAACGGTTAAGGCATTATTGAGGAAATAGACGAAGAGGCTAAAGTGCTTGCCAGATAACGGGGACCTAGATTACATGCGTGGGCGCTGAGCGTCACAGTTCTGTGTTTACGTGATGGTAGGCTCGGAGCTTACCAAAGTTCTAAGCCGGATGGAATCAGTTGGATATTTCTGGCAATAGACGTAGGCCTGGGATGTGGTGATCCCAAAAAGGACGCCTGAAACGATCGTTCCAATCTCGAGAGCACCAAGACTGAATTGGAGGTCGAACATGCTTGAAAAGGCGGAGAATAACTAACTGAAGTGCGGTGCTGGTCGACATTCAACGAGGCCGCTGTCCCTCTTAAATACAAGCCTAAATCTGCATTTAGTAAGTTATATCAGGAGTGGTGCTTGGTCAACCTTTCAGTTCTAGAACTTACTGTACTGTATGATCGCATATAAGGGATTTGTCCGTCTAATCCCCGGGATGTTGTATTCCTCAACTTGCCAGGGTGCCTACTCGATTTCGGGTCAATCCTGAGCCTCTAGCTCCCTTATTGGAACGAAGATAGGAGCAATGCGCCACAAGCTCGCTGAAGGAGTCATCCCACGCAGCATTTCCGTCCCAGCCGCGGTTGATATGTTCTTGGCTGCGGTTCACCGGCAACCGGCAACTCAAGATGAGTGGACCAGAGTGAGTCGAACGTTGAGTGCTCCTTCAGACGAAACACCATAGCTGTAGGTGGTGATATATCCTGAGAAGTCGTCAAGTACAACCTCCGGATGGGCATTGTCACTGACCTGTGAAGTTGATAGCAGCCAATGAACGACTAAGTTGAAGGACGAGGGAATGGTATTAGTTACGTAAGTTTTTTTAAAACCCAAGTTGCCGTTACTGTTGCCCTCGATGTGCTGGGCCTGGTCAGAGACCTTGAAGCTTGATCGAGGAACGTTTTTAGCGCTGACGCGTCCAAACTACGAACGGCCGGGCGATCAAGGAGATGATACCTATAACTAGATACGGGGTAAATTTTCGTGATCACCGAGGGTTATCGATGATCATCTGCGGAGGTCGTCAAAACAAAGGGCGTCAGTGGCACGGTGACTCGGACGTCCGGGCTTTCAAGTGCCTGACAGACACTTCGAGCCATCTGACAATCACACACCGCAACCTGCCTGGAGATGCCCTTGTGGCTTTGTCAGTCGGTCGACTCTATCAGCACCTCCCTTCCATCTCTTATCTTGGTTGGGCCCCATCCTCAGGCTGAGTCTTTGTATCTCATCACCGATGGCCTCAATCTGGAGATTACCAAGGAGATCATCGGTGCTGTGGAACGGCCATTGAAGGGAATTGACGGGGCTTGGGGCATCGGGAGGAACCGTAGATCGCAGCCTGCATGCGATATTCCAAGAAAATACAGGTTTGGTTAGCAAGACAATCAGAGAAAATACACAAAGCAAAATGACAAGGATACAGAACCGAAGGGGATGCAATGAATATTATGAAGATCTGTACACTTCCAATCAGATTGTCCACCGTACATGTTGAGATGAACGGGGTATAGTCCCTTGCGTGACAAGCCGTTGGCGGAGCCGTAGGGAACGGAAATCTGCCTTTGTAGGCTTTTCAAGAGCATTCTCAATCGTCAAAATAGCCATGGGCCAACTGTAGGATGATCAGCACTGCTTAAATCCATATCTGTGACGCCGTGTTACGCACCCCGACCTCGTGCCCCTTCTGGTTTTATTTGTAAACAGCTCTGGTGGATAAGGTTCAGGGCTTTGACCGCGTCTCTCCCTTCAATGACACATGAGATGTTGATCTCACTAGCCCCTTGGCTAATCATCTCGATATTCACATTTCCTTGTGCAAGAGTCGTGAACATGCGTCCTGCAATACCGACCATGTTCCGCATTTGTTTTCCAACGAGGGAAAGGATGGCCATGTCCTTGTGGAGCGTGACCTAGGACCTCGTCAGCCACCATTTTCTATCGCCACGATCCGCCTTACTGTTCCACTTTTTTTTAGCTCGCCGACTAATCTCTCCAAGAACTTCCTGGCAAGACCGTCCTCGATAGCCATACTGACATGCACCTCTGAAGTGCTGATCAGATCGACCACTACCCCAAACCGGTCCAATGTCCCAAAGATACCGGCCAAGAAGCCATGGGAGACGCTCTTGCGATTTGAATGTACGTTCAGGACGACTATATGCTCCTTGATTGTGACTGCCGTAGGCTGTCGGCGATCTTGAAGATCGTTGAATGGTGATGCGATAGATGCCAGTGGCTGGAATGGTATGGCCATCGGAGCGGGGTCCCCGTTTTCAAGTGTGTCTGGATCGGGATGGATGACTGTTCCCCCACCTAGTGGGTTCTCGACGTTCTTGATCCTGATCGGAATTTTTTTGCGGATAGCCTACGGAAGTCAGCATGGGCGACCATAGGTTGTTTGTATACGAACCTGCTCCATGGTGAATGGATGCACTACTTCGCTGCCATAGTAGGTCAGCTCTGCTGCTTCGTCGGGCGAGATCAGGGGTATAAGTCGGGCAGTAGATACTTTGCGAGGGTCAGCGGTAAATATCCCGTCTACTTCTTTCCATATTTGAAGTTCTGACGCGCCAACGCCAACAGCTAGAATTGAAGAGAGAAGGTCGGTGTACCCTCGGCCTATCTGGCGGAGAAGTGAACCAGGTACTGGTCCAAAGAAGCCTACGAGCCAATCACTAATCACGTACGATTTATGTGAATTGTAACCTTTACCTGTCACGACTGGAACTCGAGGTGCACATCGCTTGATGCGCTCGCCTACAGCAATAGCAAGTTTGTCGTAAAATGCTTGGTTAAGTGATTGATTTGAGTCTAAGGGCTCATCGTCACCAGAATCCGGGACAATGTTTTCCAGCGATACATATTCCGCATCAATGCCCTGTAGAGAGATGAGCGAGGTAAACAGGTCTGGAAGAGAGCAAGCGAACCTGGTCCCGAAGCACAGCTGTCATGATTTTGCATGCTAGACGTTCGCCAAGTCCCATGATACTATCCCTCGATCTCGGAGAAATCTCGTCGATAACCTGTTAAATGCATAAGGGTTCCAGTGTTCACCTTTTATCACGAAATGGGAGCGATAACTCCAGAAACACCTACTTGTGCGGCAAAGAGAAAACTGCGGAGCCATTCGCAGTCTCTCTCGATCTCGTCTTCGAGAGCTCTGAGAATTTCTGGATCGTCAACTGATGCACGTGCGGCCGTAAGGTGTTCCTGTCGAATGAGATCAATCGTGGCATAGAACTCTGGGAGTTGTTGATCGGATTGTTGTGGCGCATTCAAGGAGGTAAATGGCGTGATTCCCATGCCACCAGGAGAGTTGGATCCTGAGCGACTGTGTATGTGTGGGGTCATAAATGGAGACGTAGTTTCCTCCGCCGATCCACCGAATATTCCACGGCTGATGGGAGTCATTATCCCATTCTTGCTCGAGGTTTTGCGATCCCGGCGCAAAGCCTCGGATGCTGCTCGCAAAAGAAGATTTGTGGTCCCAAGAGCTTTTGTAGACCCCGAGCGAGCTGAACACACAATAAC